>BMAO01004340.1:0-44976 GCA_019973975.1 Trichonephila clavata | reverse complement strand
AAATAGGAAGCAAATTAATACGAATATGTGCCTAATATAAGAACAAATCTGTATACAGCGTAGGTCCCAAATTCATGGTACAAATTTTAAGGGTAGATGCAGGACATTGCCAAAATTATTTTTTTTTTGTATAGGAATGTATGGGCGCGAACAGGGAAAATAAAAGAAACGCGAGATAAAGTTATTGGCTAGTTTCGTTGCAGGTAGAGGGCCGTAGATGTCTAGCCACCGTTCAACTTGATTAATCTCAGTAGGAGAAGATGCCATTCACAATTGTGTTGACGTTTACGATGGGAGACTTTATGTAAAATGCAGACATGCGTTTTATGTACAGCCGTGTAAATGGTAAGAGCAGAGCTGCGCTACGAATGTACAGCACACAGTTTCCTGATCAACGAATGCCAGCTCCCAGAGTTTTTCAGGGGTAACATCGTCAACTTCGTGAAACACGTTCGTACCACGTCGCCAGGCATGATGCTGATTGGCAATGAGCTGTACGCAGTCCAAGCCTGGAAGAAAGCATCATAAGTGTTTTTGGCTGTTAGACCAGAGTCAAGTACAAGAGATGTTGCTCATCAATTCAATGTGAATCATCAGACCGTTTGTAGAGTGTTAAACGAAAATAGCTTATACCTCTTCCATTTTCATTGAGCACCAGCTTTGAATTCAGCAGGCTGTCTTCTCCGACTGCCAGTGGGTTGTACAGCAACGTGGGCTGCAGCTGGACTTTATAGTCCATGTGCTGAACAGTTAGGAAGATTTATTGTAAATATCACGTTTGTCAATGACGCTTTCAATAAACACTTTGTCTTTCATTTCGTCTCTTATTTTTTATGTTTGTTCTTCACCGGTCACTTGCGCCCATGTTGTTGTTGCTTATGCCACCTGTCTGACGTAGTCAGATCGAGACCCATGAATTTCATCATGGCAACGGGATAGAGATACGTCTGTCATTACCTAAGCTTTGAGCCCATGAAGGTGACAGCACGAATTTTGCTCACGATAGATGGCGACACTATTCGGATCCACAGATTTAACGAGCACGTTTTCCGTTTATACTCGGAGAGTATTTGGTGGCATCGGGCATCGAACCCAGGCCTTTCGGTCTGGCGTCCGATGCTCTAACCACTAACCTACCCATGGCCCACTTGCGCCCATACATTCCCATACAATAAATAATAGTTACAATGTCCTATACCTACCTTTAAAGTTTGTACAATGAATTATGGACCACCCTGTATATCAATAAGCACAACATAAAGTAGTATACGACTCATATTTAATTATATTTTCCTGATCTTTCATTGCAATTTTCCTCTTGAACATTGTCTGCATGAATAGAGGGAAGCAAGACATAAAGAATGCATGCATTTAAATGTTGATTCATGATAATTACTTTTTTCGCAAATGCATTTAATAATTCATATCTTTATAATAATATTACTTTCTTCGATATTTTTATATTTCTTAGATAAGAAGTGATACTGTTTTTCAAATGTTGAAAAGCGTAAGTATGAGACTTTATATCCAATTTACATTATAATCATTTCAGCACAGAAAACCCATTATAAGCCCATTAATTCTTATAGGAGATCAAGTAACGGGATATCTCAGAAAAGGTTTTTATTTATAATTTTTTCAAAATCTGCTGTTTGTCTTCAAAATATTTCCAATTGGCTCATATCACCCATTCGTGTCTTTTAAATACTTTAAAGCATACTGCGCTTTATATTTTCTGTTAACTATTTTAATGACTACGACGTTTTCTTTTTAATAGTCTCCAATGATTCAAAACGAGTTTCTTTTAGTAAATATTTTATTCTGGGTAAAAAGTAAAACTGATTATAGGTAGTATGGAAGATTTTCTAATGGTGTAATATGTGTTTCAGACAACTACTGCTTCCCTGAGAGTGTTTTGTGAGAAGGAAGGTTTGTCATGTATATATATATAGCTTTCATCACATGTTGAGATCCGGAAAGTCTCTCGTCCATTGTCTTTGTAGTTATTGGTAGCTTAAGATACCATTTGGATACTCAATGAGCGACCTGATTGAAACATTTGGATGCATTGCAGCTTCTCTTCAATTCTTTTTACAATCTGTTTAATGTCAAAACTCAAAATTTTAACTGAAAACGAATTGAAATGCGACCACATTGAATCCCGACTGGTTAAAGTATGAGGCTATGGCGGAAATGATCCTGCTGGATCAGACATGCTCAAGGTAATCACTCCATTACTTTTCATTGAACAAAGGTTTTTACTTTATAAACAGAACCTACGTAGTTTAAATTAAAGGACAAGTATAATTTTACAGCAACAACAAACAATATTTTTTTTGAAAATATTACTGTTCTAGCAGAATAGTCTATGGCATACACTTTAAATACACTATACTACCTATATGTAATTTCGAATGCATTATTCAAAGCAACTAACTGTTGACAGCGCTACACTTTTCTGCATATTACGTATTAAAAAAATTTCTAAAATTCCTATTATTTCTAAAACTTAAAATAGTCTTCACTTTCTTAAAGGACTGCAAAAGGAAACGTGGTAAAAATCACAGTAATTCACTTAGAAAGGACAACTAAAGTTTTTAAGCAAGTTTCAGTAATATCATGTAAATTAATAAATTAAGACAATAATTAGTTGAAAGAAAGCTAGAGCACATAAGAATATGAATCTTTGATTAAACACCAACACTGTAGGAAGAAATGCTGGTAACAGGGAAGATAATTGTGGTGGACTGATACAATGTAAATTTTAAAGTTAAACAATTAAAAGACATACTTATACCCCAAAGTTACTTTTTTTCTCTTTTAAGACATAATTCAAAATAGTTTTCTAAAAATGAAATTTAATAAAACTTCGCTTGGCAAAGGCTAATGATGTTATATCTGAAATTCCCTTTCTTCTTTACTGTTACTGGATTTATCATGTCTCTGTTTCTTCTGAAACCAGTCTTAAATACAAGATTGCAATTACATCCACATCACTTTGACAGCCTTAGCAAATGACAATTGCAGTCACTTTTTGAAGTAAGTTATCAAATTAGAGGACAAAATTTTCATTTTCTTTGACCTTCAGACTTAAGCCCTTTAATCTACGTCCGATTATATATTTTGTATTGCGTTTGTTTTGGCTTTCGTCATGTCTTAATTATGAATTTAAAAGTGCCGCAAGAAATGAAAACTAGATTAATGGTTAAGATTTATTAAAAATCATAATGACTATCACATATTTTCATCCAAACTGTCAAGATGGCAAGTAATTTAATAGAATAAAAACTTAATTATCTTAGCGAAATCTAACTTTTCTTACAATTGTGAGGAAATTGACGATATTAAATTTCACAGGAATCAATCAAGAAAGTTTGGCTGCAGTATCTAGAATAAAAGGAAAACAAGTTTTATACATGAAAATTATCAAAGTTACAGTTGCTTTGCTACTTGTGGTCTCTTTAAAATAAATTATACATTTAGATATATACACTGGTGGGGAGAAGAAACAATTCTAACATCGAGATGGAGTTGTTCTAGATAAAAGAAATTTAGTAAGCGTGTTCATGCATCTGAAATTAGACTTTAATTCAAATTTTGAGTTAGGCACTAGTAACACTTCTTCAAAGAAGTAACTTTAAATACGCGCTGTAAAATTCGTGAGCATTATTTAATATTTATATTTTGCGAAATGAAGTGGCTGCGGTAGCACAGTGGGGTCGAGGTAACGGACTCGTGGCTGGCGTGCCATGAGTTTGTGCCAATTACCGTTAAATGCCCACCGTGTAGGGGGCAGATGCACGTTAAACACGTCGAGGTTCAAACGCCCTTTCGTTGGAGAGGTGTGGAAGTTAGGGGAAGGGTGCCAGCTCAAATATCGTCCTCGTCACTTGACCATGGTTCAAAATTAAGAGGCTCGTTGCCAAAAGTCCTCTTGTAGCTGAATAGAGTGACGTTAATGTTAACTCACTTGCCACAGTGAATCGATGTCAGTCAAGAATTCTTTCAAGAAGACAAAGAAATCATCATCAACATCTCATTGAGCTAGAACGAGGTCATGTAACAGAACTAATAAAAGGTGGATTTTCTTTCTGAGATATTGCAGAAAGACGGAATAGGAATGCATTCACTGCGCATCATTGCTGGAAGCAGTGTTCCCGGGGAGACACTATCTCAAGAAAACTGGGGTCCAATCACGCATGGATTATCACTGACAGAGAAAGGGCCGCATGGCTGTGGAAGATCATAATGCATATGCAGCAGAAAATATAGGTATTGTTTGCACCACACTGGCATAGTGAACTGTCATAAATTAATTGTTTGAAGAATAGCTCCGAGTAAAACGCTCAGTAGCTTTCATTCTATTTGCTCCAAAACATTGACGTAAGCTACTTCAGTGATGCCAGGCAAGAATTCATTAGAAGTGGAAGTGGCAAAGTCCGATGGCAGCTCTTTCTGTCTTGGTGAGAGTGATGATGTATTTTGATTAGGTCTGTAATTTTCTTACGGCCCAGACACACTACACCCGCAACTGGAGTTAGGGTCTCGGGAGCAATTTTTTATGATAGCAGGAGAATTCTAGTCGTTATTCTGCGGAACCTGACTTCAAACATGGAAATTAGTCTGATGATTAAAACTTTTATGCTGCCATTTATGGGCAACACTCCAGGAGGTGTTTCACAGCAGGATAATTTGCACCTCCATACCACTGTTGCAACACAACATGCTCTATAGAGTGTGTATGTGTTGCCTTGACCTACCAGATCACCAGATCATTTTCCAATTGAGTACTAATGGAACTTCATTTAATAGGAAACTCCAAAGCCATCCAACACTATAATTAAACGTCCTTACATTGACTGACCAAAAGCAACCGGCACAAGTAACGCTATCCCAAACTGATATTCGGTGTCTGCCCCCTTATATTGCATATACGTTAACATGCTTGCATTCAAATTTCTGCCGGTGACAACAGTTAATTGTGTACCAATATTTCTCATTTGAAATGGTTCTTCTCACGCTTACATTAACCTATTATCGTGAAATTATTTTCAGTTAAATTTGTAACCTGAACAAATATATTGCCGAAGAAAATATATATACTGTGTATAAATATGTGTGTACATATATACATAAATATACATATATTACGTTATATATATATATTAGTAAGTCATATCTCTCTCTATACACTTTAAATGAGATAACGGAAACATTTTCGTCTGTATTCAAAGGAATAAGAGATGCAATAATCGAAAGTCTTGTTTGCTTTTGTTTCTTCTGAGTCCCAGTATTTTGGAGGCTGCGGGTAAATGGTTTTGGTGGAAGTCTATTTCCAGCGGCTGAAAAAATAAAATTGTGCTGTTGGTTCATTGTTATCGATTGTGGCCGAAAGAAGTCCCTTCAATCGATAATGACTCCCGAATCCATCGATTAGGTGTCACGGGACATTTCCTGGCCCCACTGGCGGGTGAAGTCCCCAAGGGACGGAGGAAAACTTTTATTCACGAGGGCGGGACACCGGAAGGAAAGCCTTTTTCTAAATATTTGCGATGGATGGAGGAAGGACTTGCCTCCGTACACAAAAAATTGAAGAAGACATTTAGCCCTTTAAAATGGTATGAAAAGAATGTAAAATAGAAAGTCTCAGCCATTTATTTAGAAAAAGAGTACCAAGGTTTTAAAAAGCATCAAAGTAGTATTTTATAGTCTTTGAAAAAAAACCAGTTAAGGATAAAATATTTTATGAATATTCGTCATTAAATTTTTCTCGAATTTTTTTTAAAAAAATACTTATTTAGGTAATAAAGAGGAGTTTTAGATGTAAACAAAGGGATAAACAGAATGAATGAACATACCAATAATTAAAAGATACCGAGGGGGTATTTTTTAAAAGTAAATTAAGAAATTATGAACACTGAGAACTTCTGAGAATAAAATTCGTTCTTGTGAGAGAGGTTTGACGTTGTAATGTTTCACTGTATTCTCTCCTAGAATATGTATACCTAGTATGCAATTGAATGGGAATTAAATAGCTATCATAAGAGTGAGAGAGGGCACATACTCTTACACCCATGACATGAAACAATTACATGATTAAATGGATTACAAAATACAGTAATTTCCTTCGGGCTAAAAGAAAACTAAAAAATTACAACCTCTATAAATTAACAGAATATTTAGATGGTAAAACAAGCCGGTTCGTAGGCTTTAAGGTAGCGTGCCCGCCTCGTAAGCCTAAGGTTACGAGTTTGATCCCAGCTGGAGTCGATTGATTTTCTAGATGCGAAAATCGTAGGCACGCGCGTTATATGATTATGTGGCATGTAAAAGATACCTTAAGTGCAAAGTTTACTCCCATACGGCAATATTTAGCATCTGAAGACAGCCTGAGTTCAATAAACTCAAGCGTCAAAAACTTGGCGGAGGGAGCCTCGCCCTAGAAGGTGTCATGAATTAAATGTCTCTTATACTTGGGACCAAGTCGTCAAAAGCAAAATGCAGCCCATTTGCAACAAACAACATATATTTAAATAAATACAAGAATAAATGTGTGTTAAATATTTTTTTTTATTTCTAAGAGGGGTTGAGGATTGGTGTCTTACCATTGCAGACCTAGTACATTCCCTAGTACATTGCAGACCTAGTACGTGCGGCACCATATAGCGGATACCAATCACCGCAGGTAATTTTGACGCCCAGTTTCCTCCCTAGAGGGAGGCATCTGACCTATGACGATGCAAACCTGTACTAAGATTTAATTTTGCCGAGAGCATCCAAGCCAAATAATAACTAATAAATAACTAATAAAAACAAATAAAAAATACATTATTTCAGAAGTTTGTCTTTTTTAAAATAGTTTTTATAAAAATAATTAGATTTTATAGGAACATTATATTATTTACGTTATTATACGCTTATGCACTTCTATTCAGAATTTGAATAGTAAATATGGCATTATGAAACTTCAAAGATCTGTCACAAATATTACAAAATTTTAACGATCGTTTCACTTTAGAGAATGAAACTTATAGTGTTGATGATAATTTTTCTTCTTGATAATGCAGTAAAATATAACATTTGTGTAGGCAGAGTGAGTGAGAGTTTTGTACTATATCTATTATATACTATCATCGCACTTTTAAGCAACACGAGAGCTATTGGCGACGGACCTGTTACTTTGAACCTCGGTCAAGTGACGAGAATGAGCTAGCGCCTCTTCCCTAACCATGGGAGGACCATTTTGTCTCGATAGATTTAAGGTGCATCGGCCCCTCTACAAGTTGGATTTTTAGTGATGTAGGCTCCAACTCATGACACACCGAAGAGAAACATAGTTAACGCGAGAGAGAAACATAGTTAATGCCATTACCAATGTCATTGAAAATGAGTTTTCTCACAGGAGTTTGAAAGATTTACAGAAATGGAATAATTATCGGTATAGACAAAGTTTGCGAATATCAACTAACGATCCCAGATTGATTGTAAGATTCACCACAACTTTAATTCGAAAATATCAGCAGTGATTTCAAAGAACAAGTATCATCTACACGCTTCTCTAAGACTACTCAAAGCCGCGACATCCATAGGAGGAAACATTTATGAATCTAAACGCTAGCACAAATGCACTACCAGAACCTATTCTATTTAGTGCAGGCATTTCTTGACAAACTTTTATTACACATCAAACAGAATTTTTTGTATCTTTATCTGTCGATAACACGTGTACGCTTGATCATAACATTTTTGTGATTCTATCTTTCACACACGCACACACGCATACACAGATGAAGTCTAAATCATTTACGGATACTACTAGATTAAGGTTGTGATATTTTCATTAATAATGGATGAATATATACGCATGTGGAGCTGGATATTATTCATTTAGATAAGGTATATCTACAATTTTTATTTAAATATATAGTATAAATACTTATATATTATTTTGTTCCAATTTCTTTTTTTAATTAGTGTTCTTAAAAGATACGTAATACATATTATTGCTTAATCTTAATTTTTTTTATTTATGTTGAAAAAATTGTCATATTTAAAGTTGCTTGTTTTTATGTAAATAAATATCCTCAAATGATGTATGATTAATATAGTATAATGTAACCAAATCTGCATTTTTTATGTCAATTTCCTTACTGTGCATACATTGCCGCGGGAATCAAATTGTTTTAGTATTTCCTGCAGTGTGTGTCACCCTGAATCCTAATAGGTGTTTTGGTTTGGCACGCCTCAGCTATAAGGTTGCTGAACCATGGTTCATAGCATATTCTTTGTTATTATGTTTCACTTTATTTGACTTTTCAGAAGCATTATTTCAGCAGTCTTCATCGTAATTGAATAAAAATCGGCAACTTTATTAATCGCTCAAATATAAATGAACCATGACGTAAAATACTTAATTCATCAATTTAATTAGCATGCTTAAGTATTTTAAAATTAGTTTTCCCACAATTGTTTTATATAATTACTCACTGAGTGCTTCATATACGCAATTTCCGTTTCATACTCCCTCTTCTTTAATTAAAACCCAATCATTAGTTTCAAATCATTTACACATCGCACAAAAATGTTGGTAGTAATTTTAATACATTACCTTACACAAATGATTAATCTACAAAATAATTAATATGCTCAATTCTCTGTGCATTTCGGAAAGCATTTAAATAAGTTATAATTTAGAAAATGAGGTTTAATTGAATTCAAATTTCTATAATTAAATAAGAGCCGAATATTAACTTAGTGTGTTTTCAATGATCATTTTAACAAAATTATTGTAATGTGCAATTTTATTCATTTAACATAATAACTAATCAAATAATATAGATGTGGTGTTACGTTATAGTGTTTAATAAGTTAGAGCTATCAATATTTTAATTTATATCCAATAAATACCTTCAACGGAGCAACTGAAAAGCTGATTAAATATTCATAGGCTATTAATTTGGATAATAAACATTATGATAAATGAAAAAAAAACTCAATAGAATCCTAGTATAGAAAAGAGGAGATAAGGGTAGTAGTGGTAAGAGATCTGAAAAGACACAAGAGAGTAATTGATTAAAAACATTTATTGCTATCTTGAGTACAACTGACACACTAGATGAATACGGCTCCTAATGTCACAACAGGTGCATGAAAAGTTTGCGCCATCTCTCAATCATAACAGATCGATCATTAATTGCTGGATCCCGAAGATGACATCAAGAGTTTCTTTTACCGCAGCATCGACGAAGAATCTTGCAACTATACGCATTACAGAATCCTCAGGCTGAAGATACACGACAGCTTTAATTACTTCCTACAAAATAAAATCGAGTTAGTATATTCAGATGATCCGCAGGACCAGGAATTTAATCCATTCAATACATTGATGCTCAAATAACCTGTTCAAAGGTGCACGAACAACTAGTCCATAACGAGCTCGTGCTTCATAAGATTGAAACCACATACTACGTTTCTTATTTAACAGAGAATCGTCAAATAAGCCTGGAACGACCCTTTTCTAAGGTGCTGGAGAGCGAAAACAAACAGCCACCGGCTGAGCCTGTGTAAAGACAGTGGTCTCCAAAATTGTGGACACTTTTGAAAATTCTTACGTTTTTTAAAATTCATATGTTTACAGAAAATGTCACGTTGCACAAAATGCAAAGTCTTCTAAATCAATTCAAAAAGGTTTTCATCCTAAGTTCAATATCAAACACAAAATTTAATTATTTGCAATGTAAAAGAATTTATGCTGAAATAACTATCGATGTACATTAGATACTGATGATAGCAGTGAGTTATCGATACTTAGGGAGGTAGTCTTTATTTTTTATTACAACTTCCCATCAAAGTTTCATTGAGCTGAAAATAGTTTTAAGTTCTTCCTTCGTTATTACATGATACCAGGAAACAATTATATACTCAATTAGTTCCATTTTATTTCATGGGTACCTCATTCGGACAAGAGATTTCAAACTGTGCCGCAAGGTTTAGATAGGATTGAGGCCAGACTAACTATGATATTTAGTCAAAAAGAAATGACATCAAATTAAAAAGTAGATTGGACACCTATAAAAGAGATGTGTGGCGAGAAAGTGGTATTTTCCATGTTAAAATTGTAAGGCATGCGGGTGGTTCAGGAACTACATCTGGTGACTGAAAGTTTTGTTTAAGATGTCAGGAGAAAAATTCTATAAGAACACAAAGCAAGAAAAGGCCGAAAAAGGTGCACCACTTCTTTCTTTGACAGAAGAACACAAATATTATGTCTCCAAGATAAAAAAAAATATCATCAATGGTCCTCAGAATTTATCTTAATGATGCTTGTGTTTCTGTCAGTTAAAAACAATCATAAGAAGATTAGCAGATGTTAGACTAAGAGGTAGAATTCCATGAAAAAAGTTTTATCTCTATTTGCAACAACACTAAAAAAAGAATATAGTGGGCAAAGGAACAACTGATTGCACAAATGATTTGTAGTCACAAATTATATGGAGCGATGGAACTAGGATATCATTATTCAGTAGTGATGGCCCAAAATATGTAAGACGAAGAATAGGGGAAATGCTACATCCTGAATGTATCCAGGCAACTGTGAAATATCTACATAGTTTTATGATTTGGTCATGTATATCAACAGATGATATCGGTTAACTTCATATAATCGATGGGACACGAATGCCAGAAAGTACATTCGCACCATTCTAGAACCAAAACTTCTACTTTTCATCGGGGATTTGTTTACCAGCAAAGTTTCATTTATTTTCAGCATGGTTCTTCAAACAGTAAAGTAATCGAAAGTATGATATCATTCTAAGGTCATTGAGTTATTGTCCTGGCCAGGAAACAGTCCTGACCTCAATCCTGTTAAAATCTTATAGCTCCTTTTGAAAATTCTTGAACCTGATAGGGACCCATGTAATGAAAGGGAGCTAATTGTAGTTAAAATTTTTGCCTGGCATCATGTAAAAATGAAAGAAGAAGTGAAAAATATTTTCAGTTCAATGAAACATTGCTGTGAAGCTCTGTAATGAAAAATAAAGACTACCGCACTAAGTATTGATAACTCACTGCTATCATCAGTATCTAATGTATATCGATAGTTATTGCAGCATAACTTTTTGTGTGTTGTAAATATTTGCATTTTGTGTATTGAGTTCAGTACGAAAACTTCTTTAAAATGACATAAAAGACTTTGAAATCTGTTAAACGGTACGCTTTCTATAAGCATGCAAACTTAACAAATATAACAGTTTTCAAACGTGTCTACAATTTAGACCACCTCTGTAAAGTGATGATCTACAGATCATGAGGGTTATCTCGTGCCTACAAATGTGCATCATCATGCTAATTATATATGTCATCCCGATTGAAAATGACCTCTTTACTAAAAAAAACGTATCCTATGAATTTCACATTTTAGGAACAAGCATCGCGGCGCGAAACGCGCATGCAGGATTACCATAGGGGAAAGTAAATGAGCCTTTTGAAGGTGAAAATCATGCAAGCACTCGTCATGTAAAACACGCTGTACACTGCAACGAGACACGCTTGTTGATACTATGATTAGTCTCCACGGCACCCGACACACTTTCTACCGTGTCGACTATGTGCATCTGTCATTTTCGGTCTCCATTTTGACCCAAAATCGAACGAATTTTCACGCACACGTGCAAAAAACCGCAGTGCACTTAATGCCTACCTTTTTCCATACATTCGTTCTGTCACTCCTCCATTGTCCTTAGGTATTTGACGTACTAATAGCGCGTAATCAAGCTTCTTTTCTTATACCGTTGAATGCTCTTCGTATGCTGATTACCGTCTAGACAGAAATTCACAATTTTCCCTCTAGTGCTCTCGGACAGAGTGCCACTTCAAATTTCGGGTTTGCCATGAAATTCTTAATACTTATGATATTCTCTTACTTCCATAAAAGTTTGTTGCTGTATTTTCGAGTTTTTGTGTGTGTGATAATTTTTTAAAATTTCTTTTCGAGGGATTTTAATTCATAACGGCCTTGAGCTGTCCAAGGCTTCACGTGAAAATTGATTTTTTTTTACATGCCTAATGGGAAGTAACAACATTATCTTCCACAATTTGATACGATAGCGTTTTTAAAACAGGATGATGCAAATGCATCATTCACGTATTTGGACCCATCAAAAAAGTCTTTACCAGAAAACATATGATTCTGGCAGCTTCTGATTGACAAAAACTGTAAAAGGCTGAGATCTCGGGACTGAACAAAGAAGGCTTTTGTGAACGTCCTTTAAGCTGCACGTGTTGTGTCTGCTTATTTTTTTATGTTTAAGACCGTCAACAAATGTGCAATTAAAACCATAAAAAGCTTTCTCATCCTTTCAATTACTGCGATAAACCGAAAAATTATCATTTTTATTCAAAAATGCCGTAAACCAAGTCCGAAAATTTTACATGTATATTTTTGTAAGTGTATAAAATTAATTTGCCAATAAGTTATTACATCAAACAAAACTATTTGGAAATAATCATCTTTCAAAGTTTTCTTTTGACTGGAAAGTAAAATAAAAGGTTTATTTTAAAAAAGGCAGCTAATTTTGATATATAGCTTGAAGATTACTTAGCTGCGCTTTCCGAAGAGAAATATTTGTATAAACAAATTACACTGCTGGCCACCGTAAATGCAACACCAAGAAAAACAAGAGATAGCACAATAAAATTTATTTTGTAGATAACATGTTGACCAAGTATCAAATGATTAAATTTATAGACTTTTGTGAAGTGTGGTTCCTGCCAGAATCAGTAGCCAGAGTAGCCGCCATTGTTGGAGATCAGCCCTGCCACGTGCCTCGGAATTGATTCAAAGAGACTTTGATGTGTTCTTGGGGTACAGCAGACCAAGCAGCTTCCACTCGTTGCCAAAGTTGATCTGGTGTGGCAGCTGGGGGTGAAATCTGGGTCAATCTTTGAGCAACCATGGACCACATGTTTTCTATCGGCGAAACATCCGGAAAGTGAGCCGGCCAGGGAAGTAATTCAATCTGGTGATTGACGAATAACCTTTGGACAATGCGTGCAATGTGTGGTAGCCATTATCCTGTTGAAATATGGCTGTGGCAAAGCCCTGAAGGTAAAGAAGGACAACTGGGTCCAACACCTTGGAGATGTTGTGCAGGTTGTTTAAAGTACCGGCAACGCGTACTAGAGGAGTGCGAGATTGATATCCAATACCACCCCATACCATAATACCCGGTGCAGGACCAGTGTGGCGGTGCATAACGCAGCGATTCAGGATCCTCTCTCCCCGGTGTCTCCAGACTCGAATCCGACCATCGTGGTGTTGCAGACAGATGCGTGACGCGTCAGTAAAGACAACTTCATTCCATTCTGCTACCCACATCCTTCTTTCATCGCACCATTGGCGGCGGAGACGTCTGTGGTTCTGCGTCAAGGGTAGACCAAGCAATGGATGTCTTACGGACAGACCACTCTGCTGTAAACGGCGTCAAATGGTACGCACAGACACTGAATGCTGTGCTACAGACTCAATGTGCTGTGCTATGGTTCGCGATGTGACTGAGCGATCCGTCACTGCCATGCGCACAATTTGATTGTCCTGACGTGAAGTTGTGCACTGAGGTGAATGCGATTGACCACGTCGGTCCGTCGTACCCTCCTGCAACCATGTTCACATATCCGCATTACAGTTGTTTGGTTTCGTCCAACACGACTACCGATTTCCCTGAAAGATAATCGACAATCTCGGTAGGCCACTATCCTTCCTTTGTCGAACTCGGATACTTGATCAAATGTTGATCACTGTTTTCTACGAGACATAACTGATCGTTTTTTAAAAAACCACAAGAGAAAAACACAATTGTCGAACTTGAAATCGTCGAAATCTCCAAGTCTTAAATAGCGCTTTGAGGTGGCGCCACAGGCGTGCGTGATGTGTGTCTGCGCTGAAATTCTAATCATTTGCATTTCTCACCTCTGCTAATGCATGTTGTTAAATTCATGTTATTTGCATGCTTCCTTCAAGGTGTTGCATTTACGTTGGCCAGCAGTGTATAAAGCGGGGTAAGAATCTCGGTTAATGCATTTCAATGAAAAGCATATATAATATATTGAATTAAAAAATAAAATAACGTCTATTTGAAACTTAAAATGAAAACATGACCACGAAACTTCATCCTAAGACTGTTCGAACGTAGGCAACTATCAAAAAAGTGAAGTTCCTGATCATAAAGGAAAACCCGCGGATTCAAAGATTCGTTGCATCGAAACTAGAAATGTCTTCCGGAAATATAATTAAAATCATTAATTACAATTTAGAGCTAAAAAAATGATTAAACCTAAAGTTTGTCTCCTTTTTTAAATCCTATTGCTAAAAAAAGAGCAAAAATTGTAGGAAATTTTATAAAAAAGAAAAACCAAGACGATAAAAAATGTGAAATTTTTGGTAACACTCGATGAATCATAAGTATATTTAAGTGATTGTAATAAGAAGATCAATTTGCTAATAGTCAATTGACGGGAATGTCCGTACGAAATGGCTTCGTCAATTTACAGAAAAATTCTCACAGTAGTCAATAATAGTTGAAGAATTTTATTACAGTGGCAAACAATGAGGAAATTAGTCTGAAGTAAAGTCAAAGTTAATTTACTCTACTAACAACAGAATATTTTAGAACCAATATTTGAGGAAGAAATTCCAGTTTTATATGGAAAGGACATCTATAAAGTTGAGCTTCATATGGACAAAGCCTCTATTTATACGTCTTAGTCAACCACCACTTATGTAGCAAAAAAAGAATCAAAAATAAGAATAAAGTGTATCCCATTTGATGAAATACTTGTCAAATCTCCCCTGCACTAATCCAGTGGACTTTTGTGCTTTCGGTTATTTAAAACAAGCCTTAAAGAAAATGGCAACCAATTACACTGTGAACGAACTTTGAAAAACGATTCAAGAGGAAGGGAATAAAATTTGCCCCACATTCATGTGAATTTACTTTCATGAAACATTCAATCTAGACCTATAGTCATTAATCATGGGGATCAGATAAAGCAATTTACTACAAAAACACGATATTTGTTGACAAGAATTAACTATCAAAATCGTTTCCATAAAATGTGAATGACCTTCTGTAATGTGTATTTCAAAATTACACAGTTCCTAAAATTCAATGAAAAATATTTTTGTTTCTTAAATATTTAGAAAATGAAAAATATGTTATATTGCAGGGCTTATAAAACACTTATTTTTTCTTTTTATTTTAGAAAACTCTTTTGCTTACATTGACATTTCAAAAATAATTTGATTAATCGAATTTAATATTATAAAACTTTTTCCCATTTCTCTCAAAAAATATTTTTTAAAACATGAATTATTATTTTTCTCTCTCACAATTCAACAAAAGTTTTTCTAATTAGTTTCCCATTTCATGCATATATTTTGAAATTTATTTTTTTTGCATAGAAATATATTTTTAATGTAATGCGACTTGTGTTTTAAAATAAAACACACACAAATCAATCTTTTTTTTTTAATTTTCGACTTTACCTTAGAGGGAACATTTGATAATCAATTATAAGAAAAGGAATTCATTTAAATACAAGAGTAAAACTAATTATTTAAATTTTTTTCTGAATGTTTTTTGGATAATTCATTAAATTTGGAGGTTAATACATGGCAGAAATTTCCATATCTGAACTTAATCATTCTTATTTGCACAATATATATATAAGAAATTTTTCTTTCAATTTTATTTTCATAATTTATTTCAATAACGATTTAATACTCCTTTTTATCACTTATTTAACTTTGAGAATTGACCTATACCATATTCTCTTCACTTTAAAGTATTGAGAATAGTTTTAAGAGAGCTCTCAAATTTATTTTCATAATGTGCAGGAAAAAAACGCCTTAAAATATACGAAATAAATCATCCATACTATTAATATTTCGTTATAAAGGTTAATAAAGAGTTGAGTCGTGATTATTTTACCATCATGAAAACTCTTAAGTTACTCTTATGAATTATGTATTACTAGCTGGTCATCCGTTCTTCCCACGAGTGAACTGAAAAAGTAAACAATACAGATTGAAGGATATAGAAGTTTTTAATGAGCGAATTTTACGTGAATTGCAATTTTTTCATATCTTAGCTGAACCAAAAAAACCCACAATTCTTAAATTTAAAGTCTGAAAGTGTACTATCTAAAAAAGATTTTTTTATTTATTTATAACGCCTCGTAACTCTTATAGAATGATTTTTGAAAACACCTTCCTAAGCTATTCTCTGCTCAGCGACAATAACACATTGTTGCAAACTTTGTGTAATGAATGCTTAGAATAGTGTAAATAATTTATATCTGGATGTGCGATACGTTAATATTAATTTCTGTTGTATTTATTTTATGTTTAAATTATAATATTCGCAAGCAATACTGTTCTTTATATTATAATGGTGATTCAATGGAAATGTAGCGAAATGTTGGTGATAGAGCCAAGTCGGCATCATTTTTGGCAATGACGTTGACAACTTGACGATTGATTGAATGGTGCAGAAATTGCTTTACTGTAGCGCCTCCTGGTAGGGAGCTGTAACAAAGGGAATAGCACAAAAACCATCTCCACAAAAAATTACATGTACATGCCAATTTTCATGGCGATTGGTTGAACGATGTTGGAGTGAAGTGATTTCATACATACAAACATCCATTTATATATAGAGAGAGATCTTAGAAACTACTAATAAATATACATCACATTTTTACTCATATGCCATTATTTCTAAATTATCGCAAGAATAAATAGGATTATTCAAATGTATGAGTTAACACTTTGTGGTTGTGCTTCGAACTTTTCCTGGACTGCCAAATTCTGAGAAGCAAAATAAGTCGGAGTATCTCTGAGGATCAGTATAAGTATAGTATTAAAATTGAGGGTGAAATTTGTATGCCTATGATTTATCAGCTTCCTAGGTATACTAAATATGACAGCACTATATTCATAGCGTAAAGAAAACTTCATTTCATCGAAATTTGAAGAGGAAAAAAAAAAACCTATATACATCCATTTCCTGTAAGAGATTAGGTAGTACATTTACTTATATCTTATTCTCAAGGTAGTTCTTGAAAACTGTAGTTGGATGAGCAGCAGCTATTTTTTTCAAAGTTATAATAGGAGTTGTTAAGTTGTATAATCAAAACATTCTGTCAAAAGAAATTGAAAAAAAGTTTTTAGACAAAAAAACCGTAAATATATATATACACTCATGGGCAAAATTTAGCGCACCAAGAAGGAGTCGTCAAAATGAAACGCAATTTTACATAAGTAATGGCTACTTTGATATAAGTAATTCATTAGAACATCAAAGAAAAAGGATCATTTATTTCAGAGAAAAATTGCGAAAGAACGGAGGATTAAATACACTGTTGAACCCCCTCTAATTCGAATGCACGATGCGATACGATCGGGCATTGAGGCATACAAGTTCTGTATGATGTCTTGAGAAATTTCGTTCCATATTTGCTGTAACCTTGCATCTAGTTCGTACAAACTCTTAGGATGCTAAACTCGCCGTCCCAAGATTGCAGACACATCTTCGGATCTGGCAGGCCAAGGAAGGGTAGTAACAGTATGGCGACAGTCTTGTGACACCCTTGCCATGTGACGCCGAGCATTGTCTTTTTGAAAAAGGGCTCCTGAGAGCCATTGCAAGAGTGGCAACACAAGTGGTTGCAGGATGTCATGGACATACCGCTGGGTTGCCATGGGGCCACAGATCAATACTAGAGGTGACCGTGTATTGTAGGCAATGACACCCCATACTGTGAGAGTAGTGTGTTGCTGTAAAGCAAAGGCAGGATTGAAGCGTTCACCACGGGGTCTCTACACACGAACACGATTGTCATCACTGCTACGATTGAATCTGGATTCGTCACTTAAGATGACCTGGTTCCATTACGCGGCAGTCCAGTTTCCTCGTGCGTGGCACCACTCCAAACTGAGGCGACGATGGGTGGGTGTCAAGGTAACTCGTAATGGGTGCCGCGATCCCAAATATCTTTCAGCCAGGCGCCGTCGTACGATTCGAAAACACATAAGGGTTCCTAGTGAAGGTGCTACTTGTGCCTGGATGGCGGCCGATGAAGCAGTTGGTTGTAAGCGTGCATTTCTTACGATGTGGCTATCTTCTCGACGACTGGCCTGTCGAGGGCGTCCTGAGCCTGGCTTTCGTGTAAATGACATCTCTCGGATCCACTGGCCCCAACACCTCCTCACAACACAATCAGAGCGTCTTAATTGACTAGCAACTCGCTGAGCTGACCACCCAGCTTCCATCATGCCGATGATTCTCTCCTTCTCAATCTGCGACAGCTGCTCATATTGTCTTCGAAAACAGCACAATGACACATCTACCTCAGCGCTTCCTTTGTAAGCGATTCAGCACACACAAACAACCTTTGGTTACCTGTTTTATACTTAATGGAGACCGACTTTAAACACCCTCTACAGGCTATACGTAATGCGCAATCACGCTGCATTTCTAATTTTTTGCATAGCTCTCCGACAAGTACCTTCATTCGAAGTTTCGTTACGATCCTGCAATTATTTCTTGGTGCGATATTTTATGTATATATACATATATATATATATATAATATATATATATATATATATATTTCAAAAAATATACAAAAAATAGTTATATACCTAAGATAACTATAGTCATAATAGAAATGATTTAGCCACAGAAATACTAAAAGCAAACTCCCAGCCTTAGGAACTAGGAATGCAGGTTTAAACAAAGTTTTTTGGCCAGCCAACCTTCACCTGAATTTGCCAGTATTCTGGGCCATAGGGAAAGCAATAAATTTCTAGAGAAGTTTAACTATATTATAGATAAAACCATAATCTATTAAAGTAATTCTATAATGTTATAGCCTTTAATAATTTCTAAAATATTTAAAATCAAAGCTAAACTAAATAGAAGACATACCACGTGAATACATATTCGCCTCTTATGGACAATAACAGTAACGCATATAATTATTATGTATTGGTAAAGTAGCATTATTACTATATATACTTTAAAAATTCTATATTTTATTTTTAAAATTTATAGAAAATAAAAATATTATCCAGGCATAAACGATTAATTTTTAATAAAATATATTATTACAAAATTACTTAACTAGAGGCGCCATCTATCTATAAACTGTACAACTGAAAAAACTTTTTTTTATTTAACTGTTATATAACTTTTTATAAATTTAGGATGGTAACTGTATTCTATACAATTTTTAATAAAGTTATTAATATTTAAATATATATTAGATTTATCACTAACTAATACTTGTTACGATAAATATAATTGAAAATAATATTTCGATAGACTGAAATAGGATGTTTGAATTCCAGTAAGGAACTTTAAGAATGTTAAAATTAAAATCATCTATTTTATCATAAATATTGCTATGTATTTATAGTCCTTAATAATAATGATACATCCAAGTAATTAGTTTTAACAGGATTATTATTAATTTTAATTAGCTTTAAATATACCGGATAAAAATTGATATTGGGGTTATAATTATTATTTTTACCAAAAATAATTAGGTCATCTATGTATCTAAAAATGTAATAATCATTATTAATAATATAATTATTTTCGTAAAAGTGTAAAGATAAATTAGCCAAACTATTGCTAGCAGGGTCACCTTGAGGCAAACCTTTGGTTTGTTTGTACAGAGAACCATTAAAATTAATGTAGTCTTCTTTTAGGACAAAATTTATTAGAGTACTAAATTTTTGTAAATTAATATTAAGGTTATAATTTCTATGATTATCTAAAATTACCCTAATTACATCATTGATATTAATAGAATTAAAAAGATCTTCAAAGTCATAACTATAAACTGAATAAATATTTTTATTTTTAAAAAAAATCTATAATTTCTTTACTATTTTTAATTATAGCTTTATTACATTGCTTATTGATCTTCTTGCAAAATATTGTGCAGCATTTTACCTGCAGCAGTGATATAAGTTTTAAAACCATTTGTTACTGTTCTAAATTTAACAGGATTTTTATGAAATTTAGGTGTTAAAAATATATATGGAAACTTAATCTTATGAATGGAAACACTCAATTTTCTGTATATATATATATATATATTATATATATATATATGTAAGGATAATTAAATTAGATCTAAAACTAAATCGCTGGTCCACTTCTAACTTTTATCTTCCCGTTACATCTTCAAGTATTAAATTTATTACCCAGTTCGGGAATATAGAACACATGGCTTAACAGAAGTTTGTCAGCTCCGACCATTAATTTTTATTACCTAATGTATCATCCTTATATTCTCAAGTATACCTCTTCAATCAGAAGCGTACTTGAAGAGCATATGGCTTCTGAGGGCCCGCCTATTCATATGGTTAACACGTGTCCGTCTCTCTCTCTCTCTCTCTCTTACAGACAGATTACAAAATGATCTCATGGAATAAAGACGGTAACTTAAAATGTCTTGAGGTTCACTAAAAAAACACGACAGCAATAAGCCGGCAGGATATAACCTGCAGCCTGAAAATTAATTTTAAATTTAATGTAAAGCTATCGAAAATTTAAAACATTTAAAAAACGATGCCAATATAATAGAAATGCTGTAGAGATAAATTATGGAACTGAAAGTAATGCATGTCTCTTAGCGGAACGTAGGGTTGCCGGAGGAAAGGCGCTCTACCTCGGGAAACGAAACCTACTTCGACCGAAAGCGAATATAAACAGCTCTACAATAAACATTCCCTGATGGTAATAAAAAAAAAGAAAGAAAGAAAAACGCCGTTCCAGCAGCAGAAGAATGAAAACAACTCCCCATTAAAAGTTCTCTGATGGTGAGAAAGAAAAAAAAAGTGAGTGCGCGTAAACATTTGTAACGGTAAAATGTGCGATAATCCCGATGTGAGACTGACCAACATCGAATACATTATTGAAAATCACAATCGAATCCAAGAATGAAAGAGCAATATCGAAAAAAAAAATTACAAAATCAAATCAACGGACGGAAAGATATGTGGATTACCATGAGCCAAAAATCTCTGCCTGTAAGAAATGAGGTCACTGAAATTCTTCGTTTACATTTATGTAATACAGAAGTGTCTAAGTTTTGTTTAATAAGACTCTTCGAAGAGGATTAGTAATATAAATGATATTAAAGTTTTATGGAATATAATTTGTGTTAAGTGATATTGTTGTTTATATTTAGAAGAGAAAGTAGAATGTGTTTTATTATATAAAATTTTGAGAAATTTTAATGTATTTCATTATTTTATTTTAAAGTGTTAATGGAATTATATCATTTATATGATTATATTGGTGTTATAAAGTTAGTTATTAGAGAAATGACTCTAATGTACTAATATAATGATACTGATTGTGAGGAAAATTAAAATTAAAGTCACATTGCATTCTTTTTATCCACTGAATTTTATTATTTTGTTAATTATTTTATTCATCAGTAACTTTATTAAATTTAAATTTAAATTTTTTCTCATATTGAAATTGTGTGTTTTGATATATTGGCCACATATCAGGATTCCCTGTTTCTCGAAATTTTCCTTGTCTAAAATTAAAGTAATTTAACAACTTGATTTTGGAAATGATACAGTGGATCGAAGAGAATACAATCATTATGATTTTGTATGTGTCTTTTGAAACATTAAGAGGACAAACTTATTTAGTTTGATTTGTATACCTCTTATTGTTTTCATAATAGCATCCCTGAACATCTGTGATTTGATCACGCAGATTTGTCAGAGAGATGTGTTGGTATTGGTGTGGTGTAAATTATATTACTGAATATGAAATGCGAAGGAGAAAAATTTGTCTATGAAATGAAAAGTTTCAAAAGTTACATAGAGATTCAAAATGTTTTATGTGATGATTTGAAGTAAAAGTGAATATGGTGAAATATTTACTACACTAATTTGTATGTACTGTTGAAAATAATTATTATAATATTGATAGATTTCTTTCTAGAGATGATTCCACTTTTCGAATCGAGATAAATAAAAGAGCTCTTACATTCTTATATTCTTTATTCTTATATTCTTATACTCTTATATTCTTTATTCTTATAATACATGTAAAAGGAATATGGTCTGGTGTGTTGAATAGTGTATAAGGGTTATATAAACTGTTCTCGTATTATTAATCATATCATTTTATTCATGTCTATGCTTTGATATTTTAACAGTGTATTTCAGCTATGTATATTTTTATGTAACAAAATTAAGTAGTATTACGAAGGCGCCTGAGTATATTTTAGTAGAAAATTAGTATCTTAATATATTTGTATATCATGTATTCTTTAAATTATATATATTATTGTTTAATATGATAAACTTCCACATAGGTAGACTATGTGCTAGCAATAACACAAATCTAATAATATGAAAGATTTGGAGGAAACGTTAAGCTCTTTTTCTGGATGCAATATAGATTTGAAGACGCTTATGTACATTTATGTGTAAGGAATTTCATTTTATCAATTAATATTTTAAAAGTGTTATTATTTTGTTTATTGCTATAATTTCGTTTATTGTATTGTATTTTGATTTTATTATTCGTGTTACTTAATTCTATTTACTATGTGTAAAATGTATTTCTATATTATGTTATGTACTGTTTTGTATATATTGAAAATTTACTATGTTTGTAAGAGAGAAAGACCACCGTTACTCCACTTTTAAAATTGGGGGGAAATGTAAGGATAATTAAATTAGATCTAAAACTAAATCGCTAGTCCACTTCTATTTTTTATCTTCCCGTTACATCTTCAAGTATTAAATTTATTACCCAGTTCGGGAATATAGAATACATGGCTTAACAGAAGTTTGTCGGCTCCGACCATTAATTTTTATTGCCTAATGTATTATCCTTAAATTCTCAAGTATACCTCTTAATACAGAAGCGTACTTGAAGAGCATATGGCTTCTGAGGCCCCGCCTATTCATATGGTTAACACGTGTCCGTCTCTCTCTCTCTCACTCTCTTACAGATAGATTACAAAATGATCTCATGGAATAAAGACGGTTAAATTAAAATGTCTTGAAGTTCACTAAAAAAACCACGACATATATATATATTTATACTGGTGTTCAAAATTAAGAAATGTTGCATATTTTGTTGAATTTCATAAAAAGAATTAAATGAAATGTAAAAATACTGCTTTCAAACAACGATGCAAATCTTGTACGTCGAACACATAACCGCATACGTGTTAGAGTGGATGTAGTAGAGGAATAGGATTTATAAGCGCCGGAGCCAAAATACACATTTTGTTCGCTAGTCGAATTTCTTGGTGTTTATTTTTTTACAGCAATTTGTTACATGATAATTCAAACAATAAAAATGAGTAACCCCAATGCTTCGTTGGTGATGAATTTTGGGTATCCAAGAGGCAAGACAGTCTCAAATTCAGATTTGAAGAGAATTCAATTCAACGCCTAGCGTCGTGTTCAACTTATAGAAACAATTTGCAGGATAACCGGATCTGTCTAGAGAAATCCTAGGCAAGGTCATCTGAGAACCAAGAGGAATAGAGAATATAATATTTGTCCATTATAGCGAGGAGTAACAGAAACGCTTGAGTTTCTCAGCTCTCTCATGAGCTGTTTGATGTCATAGAAACCCGAGTTGCATGGGTGAATGTTTCCAGAAGACTTCTAGAGTGAGTGTGAATATTAACGTCATACTATTTAGCTACTTGACGCACCTCGTAATTTTTAACCATGGTCAAGTGACGAGGACCACACCTGAGCTGGCATCCCTTCTCCTTATTTCCATACCGCATCAATGGAAGGACGTTTGTGCTTCGACAGATTTAACGTGAATCGCCCTTCCAACACGTTGTGTCTTCAGCGGTATTAGGTTCAGACTCGAAGACTTCACGAGAGAGGGTTATTTGCAAGAAGATCTATTGTTTGCGTCCCATTTAGTTCTGTGAACAGAAGATTCTGTTTAAAATGGTGCAGATATCATAGAGTATGCATTAATGGGTGTCGATTCTTCTCATTAATGAGGCCCGAATTAGCCTGACGAAGGAGGACAACTATCGTGTTGAGAGGACCAGAGACACGCTACTTGTCCAATGTTCTAGAAATTTGATGGTCTGGGCATCACGTTGGATGGCCTTACACACTTCTATGTCTTTGAAAGAGGCATTGCGACTGATGCGAGGTATAGAGAAGGACTATGTTTGCCTTTTCAGGTGTGCAGTTTGTCTTTAATTTATTTTAATGGATGATGACATGAGACTACCCAGAACCCCTCTTGTAGACGAATTTCTGGAAACTGTGCATAATCACCAGATGGATTGGTCAACCAGATCTCCATACCTCAACCCTACAGATCAAGTCTATGACGCTCTGGGAAGAACAATTGACACTTACAACTCTCCCCCCCCCTCCCGGAGAACCATCCAAGGCCTGAAAGCAGTTTTGCCGAGCCTGTGGGATCAATTGCGACAGAAACTCATAACCTCCCTATTTCTCATATAAAATCTCGGTGCGAAGCCTGTATATCTGTAAGAGGGAACCATATCCCCTATTAACTCATTTGGTTTTTCTCTATTCTCTAACCACTGTTTCATACTTTTCAAGTCTGATGAGTGTTACACACGATCATACATGTGTATTATAATTGCTAAATAGCTATTTTTTGTATTATTTCATCCCTATGTACAAACTAAATTTCATTAATATCTGCCCCGTAGTTCTAGAGATAATTGACCAAATCCGAACTTTTTTTTCATTTTCAACACCAATGTAGGCAAATTTACCATAGAAATAAACATTGAACATCCGAAAGAAAACCCTATATTCATTGAACAAAACGAATAAGTTTAAATACTTATTGAAGCATTAGATAATGTAGGTTGCTTAGAAGAAACCATTCTAGGGCATTGTTTAAAAAGAAATGAATTTAAATTGTTCACGAGAAAATTTTCTGTACTAGAAACAAACAATTTAATTAAAAATAGTTTCTTTTAAAGAGATGACAGCTAATGAAACTGAATTACGGAAACTGTTCAGCAGAAAATTCGAGTTTGGTTGTTAAAAAAGATGTTGCATTTCCACAAAACATTGCTGAGGGCAATACATACAAAACAAAATAAATTACTTAAGTAGTGGAAAGAACGCCGCAGATTCTCACAAAAGCATTAATTGTATTCCAACTTTTTCATTTTACTGTGTATATATTGTAATTTCTTTTCATCGTGTATTAGCCACAATAGAAAAAGTAAATGTGCAAAACTGTACTCTTTACAGTAATTTAACTCGATTACTAAAGAGAGAGTTTCTCAGAACCTAAACAAACATCACATATTTTTAAAATTATGTAGTTTAAAAATGAATCGACTTGTAAATGTTTTCTATTATATTCATCAAATGCAGCAAATCAAAACTGCTTAATTAGGACATGTGGCTCAAAAACATTCTTGATTCTGCACTAAAAGAAAATGAAAAAATATTAAAGATGACGATCTCAATTTCAGTTTTAATTTTAATTCAGATAAATAAAATTTGTATTGAGTTATAAATATTTCTTTTTTCGTAAAAATTGTAAAATTCTAATCTATTTTTAAAACAAACAAGGACAAAATGCAAAACCAAGAGCTATGTTTAAGATTTCTTGATTCAAGCAATCTGAAGGCAATGTCTTCAAAACCTCGACAGAAATGTTTTAGTTCACTGTGTAGAGGTTTAGTTCACTGTACACTTAGAGTGTAATAGAAACGCGACAAAATTAGAAATGGCGCTCTCAAAAATTGCTTTTCATGTAATATAGAAGGTGGGGCAAATAAAAGTGGACCAGAGAACAGACTTCTCAGGTTACGACGAACGTGCTTATAGAAGATTTCGAGCGTGACCACCATTGATGTCTTGGCACCTTCGGTCCTTGGTCAACAAGTTGCGGAAGGCAGATCGAAGCTGAACATCTGGAACTGCTGCATTCCCATCCATTTTGCTGCAGTTCTTGAAGATTATGAAGGCTGCTGCGATAGACTCCTTGACCAAGTTTCCCCACAAAAAGTAATAACACACTGATAGATCAGGTGACCTAGGTGGCCAGCTAGGGCTAGCTTGTCCGCCTATTCATCGTGATATGCCGACTTGTGGCAACAGTCATCTTATTGTTTTATTTGGTCTCGGAAGGATTTTCTGGTTAACTGCATCCGTATTTTCTGGTGTTCTGACACATTTGGGAATGTTTTTTGCCTTGTTCAAAGCACATCATGCAACATCTGAGTGAATAACCGAGTACACTCTGGCCATGACTTTTTTAACGTAACTTTCCATAGTGAACACCCTCTGTTGCCCTATGCATATCATATTCACTTGTACACTGATCAATTCATATTGACATAGCTTGCAATAAGATCTGAACCTATTCCAATAACTTGGTCTTCACGTCACTTTCACGTCCAATCGTATCCACTCATCCGGGTCACTTTTATTAGCCCTACTCTCCATAATTTATGATGTAAGATCCAAAAGTTCTATACTCTTCTTACTTTGAATATATTAAATTACCAAATGTAGCGCATCTTTAAAATATTCCTACTTCTTCTGGTACCACTGACAGATGGCATCTTTCGAATGCTCCTGTAAAACCTTCATACGAGACCACGAATCGTAAAATGTTTATTAAAATGTCACCTCGTAAATTTTTGCATCTGCGGAAAAATAAATAAAAATCATACGGTGTTAAATATGATGAATAATTTAGATGTGAAAGCACTTTCAATTTTGGTGAAAAACTGTGGAATTATCGGGACCAATATACTGCTATATCATTCACTTCTTTTCTCTTGGCAATAAATTAGCATTTCCTTCAATCAATGAAGTCACGTGTCATCTGAATCACTCATCAGTTATGAGGGATTCTCTTTTGCCCTTTAAAAAATGTGACAATACCACTAGTACACTTCTGATATCAACATCGTAAAATCAATATGCATATTTTGGAATTTTTGAAGTCGTTACGGATGTTCAATATAAATTTTAATGCCACAGCTTTGTTTTTTCAAATCCTCTTTTCTTACGTCACAGAAGAATGTTCAAGTGAATTTCAAATAATGTGAGTTTATTTGTGTGTGTTTACTATTAAAAGCCATCGCAGTCTCCAACTTTGTGTTCCCTTCATCGGATTTACAAAGTAAGTTTAAAAAGTATCCATCTTTTTACCAGAAAAATATCTTAGTTATTTTGGGGTATTAAGATCTTAATCAGATTTAAAGTAAGACCCTTGAGTTTTTACACACTTAGCCCAACATTTTTTTCACACTACTTTCACTTCTGTAAGGTTTCTTTTGGAATGGTATGCAACAACGCCGTCACGTTCTGCCTCATTTCATCTCTACTCTGCCATGATCCTAACATGCCTACCTAACATGATCCTTTCAACAGCACTTTCATTTTCGGGAACAACCAGAAGTTGCAATAATGTCCAGTAAGTCCCGTGCAACTTCAAGAAAAGTTATTTCTGTTCCACAGACTGAAGTTTGGGAACAAATTTTGCTGCCACTCTGAGCACGATCACACAAAATTGCATGTGAAGAACTTGTACTGATTTCAACTTTTTCAGGCCTCTTGTACGGTTGAGTGGCGATATTTCACCATCATATTTTCCACATTGTAAACAAAAGCTGTATTTCGGGTGGTTTGGGGCCTCCCAGAATGTTAATCATTCTTTAGCGACGCATGCAATCACTTTTGAATCGATTAATCCCTTCCTTAATTTGTGTGATCCCCATAGCATCATCTCCAAACACTTGCTGAATCTTCCGAATTATTCTACTTAGAAAATTACAAAGCATTTGACGAAAAGTTTGATGCAGTAAGACTGCTCAAGTTATTCAGTCATCTTTAGAGAAATAAAAATACGACGATTACTTTTCACAGCACCTCACTCTACTGCTTGCTGAAAACGATTAGTACGCTGGTACAAGCGGAGAAAATTAAAGTATGGGTATTCAGCTGTCACATCCCATTGTGCAGAGTGGAGCCACCTTAGAATCTGTATTGTACGATGGAAAACTCAAGAACCGATACTCTTTGAGCAAACCTTGTATTTATCACATCAAGTGTCATACTCACCAAGGATTCAGGTAACAAAAATCGAGTCTCCTTATAAGTTCATTCTCCAACTCCTTTATAGTATTCAATAGTGATGCTAAAGAATGGAAGAATGAGTGACTATTCAGCTACACTAGGGCTTCAGGTGATGCTACAAAAAGAGAGAAATTGACACATATGAAATATGTCATTTGAATACATTATGCAGAGACCACTAACATATTGCTAAACCACAATAGAAAATTAGAGAATTGTGATCTTATTATTGTTATGGAGCATTCTTAAAACTTCTGTAGGAATTGGAATTACCTTATTATTTTTAGAGTATCTAGCTGATTCACTAACATTATACGAATTTCTTTTGGTAAGGTATCTCATTATAAGACAATATTCAGCTTCAAATAATTTTGGTACTATTGGAATTTTAATCACGGAACTTTTGGAAAAGCTCATAACGGCTCTTAAGATGGATTTTTAAGTAGTAGAAGCAATACTCACGGCTGTTTCTATATTATAAATGATATATTACGCAAGATTGAAGCAATGTGTATGTTTGTTTACATATAAAAGTAAATTTCTAATTACAACAATACCGGATTTCGGTTAAAACGGTCTGCTCAGAATTAACTTCTTTAAGCGCTTCCACATTATTTGAGAATCGTAGTTTACTTGTTCCTTTTAAATTCACGAATATTCTAATTTAGTTAATCAATCTCTCGGTTTTTGGAATTTACAATAGAAATAATTGTAGAATATTGTTTAAGAGAAGTATTCCATTACAAATACACATTCATTCATTTACCCCACTTTCCTTTATATTTCCTGCTTTGAAGCCAACATATGCACTTTTGAAAAACCTGATGCTGCTTCTCCTTGTTTTTTTTAAAGGTTCAATGTTTGAAAAATGTACTGTAATGTATTTTAGTACCATCAAAAAATATTCAAATCTAAATAATTCTCCCATTATTATTCAGAGTGAGAAGACATCTTGTACTTTTTAAAGCCATAGCACAAATCACGATGGACATTGAAAGAGAGGGATTTGGATAATAATACTAACACAGAGATCTCATCATGCACATTTATCTCCAAGCGCATTATTTGAGGAACATTTGTGAAACGTGAGTGTACCGTGTCATTGGAAAAGTGGTTAGACTACGAAATCTCCTTCCGTTTGCATCCCATCCAATTCCGCAGAGAGAGGCCCAATAAATGTCGGTCACCTCTAATGCATTTTGTAATGAATTCATTTGCAGAGGTGTATTTTATACGCTCTGCGAACCCCTATGGAGAGTAGAGCTGATTGGCAGCTGTTTGCGTCCAACCGACTGTGAGAAGAATCCTCCAGCAGTAGACCTTTCGCCCTCTTGGCTTTTGCCACGCTTCGAGCTGAGGACGATTTCCGGTATCCAAAGGAAAATAAACGAGTTAATGCTTTACATAAGAGCATACTTATCGAGAAGCCTTTTTAGGAAATTACATTCAAAGATGAGCGTCAATGTGCATGTTAATTAATACCGTAACTTAAAGACTTAAAAAGATCTATTGCTACTAAATGCGATCTGGTGTAAAATAACATTATCGATAAATAATACTTTAGAAAAATCCTTTTTCATGTGTAATGTGATGAAAAGTGCCATAAATTGACTTTGACGAAATTCAATAACATTTTATAAAAAATGAAGGAAAGACAAAAAAAAAAAAAGATTAAAGCTCTTTTGTATGATTTTATGCAAATAATTTCCATCATTGCAAAGTTTTAAATTTGAAGCAGAGATAAATTAACTATCAAAGCCATAAAAAACTAAATAAACTAAGGAAGCATTTTAATATTGTACATATGTATATAACGCCAATTTATAAATTTAAAATAATAAATAAAATGTGTGAGAAAATGGGGTACATGAAAGCTGAACGACCAAATTTGTCAATTATATTGAAGAAAATTAGTGAAGAGCGTCATAATTTCGATTCGTCCGAATTAATAATCAGTTTCCTACTGGAAAAACAGCAATGTGTATGCTTACTCTTCAAACAACCCTAAGTAACAAGGACTTTTACATTTCAATTGATGTTTAGTCCATGTAACCAATTTTATTTATGGGCTTTAGCTTTGAAAATTTGTACATACATACATAGTCGAGCTAAAAACGTCATGAACAACGCCCCATTTATCCTTTAGCTCTTCTGGAAGACATGGAGGACACCTGAATAAGAGAAAAATGGTATTTAATTGGTGTTTTAGAAGGTAAGAAATCATTCTTGCACATACGTTTGCGAGTGATGAAAAAAGCTTCTAGGCTTCTAGTCTGAGGAAATTTGATAAAGAGCAGATTGTAATGATCCTAAGACTTCAAATGAGTATCTCGAAAACAGCACAGATAGTAGACTTTTTGATATCTGCCATTTTTAGAATTTGTGTAAAGTGGATAAATGACTGTGAAACCAGTAGAAGACACCAAGCTGTTGGGTGAGCACGCGTCATCAAAGACAAAAGACAACGGAGACTACCACGCTTAGTAATGCAAAACTGGTGTCAGGTAATGGGTCAGCTGACAGCCCAATACAGTGCAAATCTAAGCACAAGTGTTTCGGAACACGCTACTCAGAGCACACTGTTGGATATGGAACTGCAAGGCAAACATCTCACTCGTGTGCTTTTTGTGACCAAGCGTTAGTTTCAACTACACCTACAATGGGCCCAGGAACATCAAGATAGGACCGTAGTTAAGTGGAAGAGAGTTACCTGGTCGGAGGAAGATTTCTCATTCATCACATCGATGGTCGTGTCATGGGGCACCATTTTCCGAGGGAACAGCTGCTCTGCCCATGTACAGCAGGTTATATATAGGCTGGAGGGTGGTATTATGGTTTGAGGGATAATCACGTGGATGGCTTTGAAAACGCTAGTTGTAGAATAACAGACCATGAAAGCTGCAGACTTATCTGAGAATTATTGCGGATGAGTTGCGCCCTTACAACCCTGTCTTCCCAACTGGAAAAGGAATCTTCTAGCAGGAGAACGTCCTACGTCCTAAACTTTGAATTATGTCGGAGTGCTTCGAAGAGCATAATGTTAAATTCCAGTTAATGTGCTGACCATTTAAATCAACAGATCTGAATCTTAAAGAGTGAATTTGGGCTTCAATAGAAAGGCAGCTCAGACATCAAACATTTCCATGTCAAAATAGCGCGATTTTGCGAAACCACTGCTTGAATATTTGGTAAAACCTATCTCCAATCATCTACCGAGAACTCATGGAATCCATGTCAAGGCAGGTTGTTGCTGTTTTGAGGGCCAAAAGTGGGACAACATGTTATTGAAAGGGGGGGGGGTGCTCATAATGTTTTGGCTCGAAAGTATATATATATACAGGTGATTATCAAAATAATGAAAACACTTTAGATTTATAAAGAATCCTTTATTAGTAGGGTTGTGAGACCACTTTTGGTATGTAATACAGCTTGGATTCACCTGATAATCGATTTATGGAAGTGATGAGTAGTGTTTAGAATAATATTGTACTCTTCTTTATGGAGATATTCTGAGAGCTCCTGGAGAGATATCGATGGAGGTAATTGGTACCAAATGTTCTAAAATAGACTATAATGGTTCAATTATATTGAGGTCGGATGACTGTGTGGACCGAGGTAGATATTTCACTTAATCCTCGTATTCATCACACCAAGATTAGACAAGTCCCGTTGCATGGATATCATCCTGGAAAGTTCCATCGCCTGCAGGAAACAAAATTTGCATCAAAGGATGGACTTTGTCAGTTAAGATAACTGTATACTCTTCAGTAATCCTTCCTTTCACGGTTACTATTAATCCTGCAAAAAAACTTGACACGGCTGCTCATAACATGACAAATACACCTCTCTATGCTTATGCAGGTGTCCTTCAAAGGTGCACCCTTCCTGTCTTAGGGAAAGCGTGATAGACGATTCGTCAGACCATATATAAAAATTGAACATAAAACCAATTAAAATTAATTAAATTAAATCCCAATTAAATAGCTTTTGTGTTTATATAATCGAAACATAATTCTCATAAAAGAATTTTAGAGTAAGAATAAAAATGTTTTTTACTCTTCTTTAAAATTCAAAGTGTTCTACTTTTCTACAGAATTTACATTGAGGAATAGTGTTCAAATAAATGACAGTAATCGTTAAATGTATCCCTGGTGACAAATCTGTTGCATCTTTATAGTTTACGTCTAATTGGCTAAGCTGACTTTGAGCCGCTTAATTTTTAATTAAGATCAAATGCTAATAAGATGAAATAAATTTACTCCATGTAAAAATGGAAATTTTTATGTACTTATAAATTCTCTTTTTAATGAGAAAATGATGACTTTTTCTTTTACGAAAAATGAATTTATTTGCATCTTAGAGTTTGGCAGCAAATTTTAGCTTTAACACAGAAAAAAAAACTCATATAAAGGAATAATAATGCGGAAATACAGTTCCCGTATCTAGTGTACTTAATTAAAAAACGTTTAAATATTTGTCAAGTTAATTTTAATTCAAACAAATTTCTCATAATTTTATGTCATAAACAGCTTTTTACCTAGGTATATGCTCAAGTAACGACGTTGGATTTATCCAAAATGATTCAATGATACTGCACAATACCAAAAGAAATGAAATGGTGTGAAAAAAAGTGAAATATTTGCTTAGAGGATCAATGCATAACACAGGAATTTTTTTATTAATCTCCTCCAGTGAACAAATAATGCCGAATTTTATACTGCTAACATACAGGTAAACATTTCATTTTTTTAAAAAAAATGAATGGAAATTTTAATTATATATAAAAAAATTAAAAAGTACTTAAGAAAAAAATCATTTATCATTATTTTCAAGTAATAATTATCTATTCAAATGTAGCAAAGATGAAGTACAACGAGAAAATCTTTTCTTCAAGATATAAGTATGACAAACTTTGGAGATCGAAGAACGAAAGGAAAATATTTTAATGCTAGGATGTTGTTATTTAAATATTTGTTTGGCTCTTAAATTTATTTTACCAAAAAGACATCGGAAACGTATTTAAGGAGGAAAAGGACGCAAACTACTTGTTACTTGTATTCAAATTTGGAAAGAAAATAAACTAAAGGGAAACAACAAACAAGCAGTGAAATTGTTTTTCTGTTTTGGTTCCAAAGTCTTAAAAAATAAGCTTACGATTTATATGAAGAATAAACCACTACGCTACAGAACAAAAACACATTACAGGAGTCATTGAAAATAAAAAAGTTAAATAATAGCCTGTATTTACTTCAGGTTATTCAAAACGATATTTTTAGCAAAAGTTAAAAACTATTGCAAACTCCATATATATGTATATATGTATGTTTGTGTGTGTGTCCATATATCTAAGTAAAAAAAAAATTTCGAATTTGCAAAAAAATTGTTTAACAAGTGAATGCTCAGAATAATGTCAAAACGAAAATCACAAATTACATCCCTAATTTTGCGATAGGAAAGTAGGGCGGAGATGCACTAGGTTCACGTTAAATTTTTTATTTATCGTTTTATTCAAATTTTGACATAGAGAAATATTTATGCTTTATGTTGTGTTTTTCTTATTTTAATAAATATGTTTAAAATATACACAACATAAAAAATTCAATATTTTTTAAATGTTTGTGGAAAAAATAGTTATATTTTATGTTACTTATTTTTATGTTAAGAAATATCATTAAATGATGCAAAATTAATACATAATAAAAGTTTAAATCTTTTTTTTTTCTCTTTTATTCTTTAACTCGGCATGCATAACGCAAGCATTTCTACTAAAGGATTGACGGTTAATTCCGACAGATTCCGTGCAACATTGCGATCACTCAATCAACACATCTACAGAATCAGACCAGAAAGAAATGTCTTTCTTTTGCTTCTCGATAATGAAAGACAGCAGTGCACAAACACAGGACATCACGGGAAAACTGAAATTCACAGTGGTTCCTCAACCTCTTTATAGCCCAGATTTGGCACCGGTGGAATTTTGTTGTTGTCAGAATTGATAAAGGTGTTGAAAAGTCAACGTTTTTCAACAGAGGCCGAAGTTCAGGCAGCCCCTACGCAAATGGATTCGCAGCCCACCAGAACCTTTCTACATGGACGGAATGAAGAAATGGATAGAACAATTGAACAAATATTTAGCTGTTAAAGGCGACTATATTGAGAAACGTGTTTACAATACGAAAAAAGAAAAAAATTCCTTCATTCTGATACATCTCTTATTATTTTACCTTGTTGGAAACTTATTTATATACTACCCGAGATCTTACTTATCAATCACCCCTCGTAGAAGCATGCTCGCAGATTATTTTCACCCCATGCTTAAGACACTATTTCAGGGAGAACGTCCTTTGTTCCAAGATGACAACGCTTCTGTTCACACCTCTTGCTGTGTTTAAGCATGGTTACATGAGCATGTGATGAAGTGGAACATCTAACATTGAGTCCCCTGTCACCAGATCTGAACATCATGGAGTGTTTGTGGGGTTTTTTAGAGAATAAAGTCCGTGCTCGGTTTTCTCTTCCTCGCACACTATCTGAACCTTGCACGAGGAATGGGTTCGAATCCCGATGAACCTTGAAGAAGACCTTTATTTGTCGATCCCACGGTGTATCACGTTACCATTCAGACCAAATGGCCAAACCCCTTACTAATAATAAATTTTCATTTTTTCACAGGTGTTAGTATTATTTTGTCATATCTGCATATATCTCCATATATCCATTGTATGTTAAGCGTGAATTATTATTAAATATATGATTTCTAAAAAAGTTATTTTTAAATTAATAACTCCTAATAAATTTCTATTAACTTTTTCATGTACAAAAGTTAAAGGCAGTAAACTTACAATTTATGAACGTTAGTTTGACAATTCCGTATATATTTTAAAATATTAAATATTTATTTTTCAATTTTAATTTGCATTTGATTATTATAAAATATTTTCCAGCTATTACGCTTAATTTCATCTTTACGCTTCTTTTTACTTTAACACTGTCGGACATTTCATCAGGAAAGTTCATTTCGAGACTAGAAAAATCATACTTATAAATCGGGTATTATGGAAGCAAAGTACATCCATTCTCCTCAGGTTTAGGTAGTTTTTTAGATTCAATAAATCCTTCTAATTATTATTCTGGGTTTTTTTTATCAATTACCGCATTCATTCCAGGAAGAAAAAATTAAATCTAAAAGCTTCCGAGAAAACCATTTTTTTACTTACTGAATTTTGAACTCGATCCTCTATTTCATATACCTCAGCCACCTTCCCGAAATCTCCAAGTAATTCGAGACGCATTCACACTTCGAGAGAATTTAATTTTTTTCCCTTTCTTTCGCTTCGAAGGATTAATTCTGACAATTTTCCCCGTGTGAATTTAGAACCTCGGACTTTATTAATTACTTTCCGAATCGTAAGAAATGGGAATGGATCGCCAGAGCAGGAAATCGCTCTCATCTCATTGATCCATTTGTTAGATCAAACATAACTGGAATAAGCAGATAGGAGTGAGACACACAATAAATCAACTAAAGGAAAAGTAGTAAAACTTATGTAGTTGTGTTGTAAATGACGAAAAAATCTCGTACACGATATGTGGCTTTGTTCTTTTGTAACAAATGAAAAATGTCGCTAATTTTCCTAAAATTTATGTTCGAGCTTCCATTGGTTGAAATCAATTCAATAATAATTTGCTGTTTCCAAAGTTAGAATTTTAAATAATTTTTCATTTAAACTGTTTAATTAAAAATATTCTACTCAGAAAATAACCCAAAATTTCTTAAGTGTAATGAATCTCTTTCCAGATTAAATTTAAAAAAAATCTTTGAAACTAATTAATTGTATGTATACAAGGTTATTCATATTTCCCTCCAAGTTTACGAAACGCTGTTGTATACAAGCTAAAATGAATACAGCAGCAACAACAAAAAACATGTAACAAAGTACAGAAAAAAATTCATTTTTATTTACATATTTCACATTCAGAATTACATTTTAGTTATAAAGTTAACAGAACAATGTTTATATCAAATATTGAGTCTAAAATATGTACAAATAGTCCAGTTGAGATACACATACCTGATTAAAACTTACAGTCGTCAAGAAAGCCCCATTTTTGTGAAAAATTGATTTATACTACTTTTATACAGTAAAGAGGATAATTTTCTTAAAGAATTCATCTAGCATTTAATTCGGAAATTCTTTCATTTTATGAAGTTGTTTTCTGATTTTAAATCAAAAGCATCAGATTATATTTTTTATAATACTAAATTAAAAATGTAAATTAAATTTTAATTTACATTAATAAAATATGAAAAGGGATAAATAAGGAACATTGTAAAATATGATAAGGGATATGAAAAGGGATAACTAAATATGAAAAAGGAAAACTTTATTAAATTAAATTTTAATTTAATAAAGTTATCCATTTTCATATTTTTTTAACAATAATTTCTTAGAGAAATAAAAAAACAATTAAGAAAACCAAAAGGTTGTTTATAGCTTTGAATGGGGCAATTAATTAAATAAATATTTTCCCTGTATATTTCTGAATCAAATGGTTCTATATCAGCGTTTCTCAAACTGTGGGGTGCCCCCCCCCCCGCTAGGGAGGCGTAAAACCCTACATGGGGAGCGCGAACACATGAAAAGTCGAAAATAAAAGTTTTAAAAATATTATTAATTTACTGAGAGCGAAACAAAATACATTCTGACATAACGAAAATTAAAATATTGATATGAACTGTTATAATATAATAATGTATCATCACTACACAATATATTTGATAATTATATTTAACAATGCTAAGTTAAAAACAAGTTTAATAATTACCAGTGATTCAATTGACGTGACATATATAAAATTATATGCATATCAAGCAATTTAATACTTATCAAGATAACTAGAATGGTTTATCTTTCTGTCATATTGTAGCTTTAGCGTCCAAGTACATTATTATTGAATTCAATACATTGTTCTTGTATGGTGGGGGAAGGGGGCGCGATGAAAGTTATAATTGAAAATTGGGTCGCAAACATTGAAAGTTTGAGAAGCACTATTCTATATGGTATTAAACTCAAGTAAAACAAAAATAAACATTCAAATCCTAAATAAGAACTTGTTATTCAAAACTATTATTCGAATTTATAACTATTTACAAAAGAAAAACATTTTTATTTGCTAAACAATCAAGATTAGGGCTTCCAATCAGTTTCTGAATATGCATGAAAATAACGCTTAGAATCATTTTATTTTGATTAAACTTATTATTTTCAACTTAATGACCACAGGTAGAAAATTGAAAAATAAATTAATTCTTAAGTTTGAACCATATTTCAGATACTTATAATTAAAATTTCGAAGCCTATACGAGTAAGTTATTAATAGTGGAGTGTGAATGTTGTTTCGAAGTCCCTAGAAATTGAACCAGAATTAAATACGTATATTTTGATTCGAAATATTTTTGAATAAATAAATTTATATTAGGGTTTCCGATTTATTAAAATTTCTAAAATGCAAAGGTAAACAGACAGAAATTTTGTTATGTGTTTTATCTATTTACAGAATGTTTATAAGCGTATATAAATATAGAATGAATGAAAAACAAGCAATTCTAAGCGTACATAGAATTATACATTTTAATAAAAAGTATCCTCTCGTCTAAAGCATAATATTTCATAAAAATATATTTAAGCAATGGGGATTAAATTCATGGGTAAATGCTTAGCCCCTAAGATTGTCTGTGGATAATTAAGGTTATCAAAGATAAACATTGTCTCCAAAAATAAGCAACAAACACTAAGACTAGGATAACTCGAGGAGAAGAAAGATTAAGAAACCAAATTTGTATATGTACCTTGCAGTGAAATGTGAAAACAGTTGAAGTATTTGAATAACTACTCATTGAGTTGTGTAATACTATAGATACACTGCTGTTTGTACAAAAAACAACACCATGAAGGAATCATCAGAATTAAATGAACTTTGCACCAAATTTAAATTATTGGATGTTACATAAAAAAGTAAGGTATCAGAACCACCGAGCATGCGTGGCACCATCTGAACTGATGCTGAAAGGGTATAAATAGAGGGCTGTAGGTGGACGGTGAAAATAGTTAATGATTATTTGTTAGCGGCAAACGCGTTTAGTGAGATGAAGTATGCTTCCACGACGAAATAAGGAGAAATTCCAACAACTTACGACATTTGAAAGGGGGTGTATTATCGGCCTTCGAAAAGGATGATTTTCTATCGCGCAATAGAGGCATGTGTGCAGCGGAACTGTTCCACAGTGATGCGAATTTGGAGGAAGTGGATCGACGAGCACTGAAAAACTCGAAAATCTGGCAGTGGACGATGGAAGGTGACGTCAGCGCGTGACGATCCACACCTGCTCCGCATGGTGGTGAATGGCCGTACAGATCCCTCCAGGCAGTTGGCAGCACGTTGGTTTACTGCTATATGTGTACTAATGTTGGCTTTATCAATTCTTCGACATCTGCTGTACGGTGGAGTGCGTGCAAGGGTGCCTTTATACAGGATCCCCCTCACGACAAACCATCGACGGCTGCGTCTGCAATGGGTTCATGAGCGCAGAGCCTGGCAAGCTGATTGGCACCAAGTTGTCTTTTCAGGTGAATCACGCTTAAATTTGTGGGACAATGATGGACGCATTTGTGTTAGACGCTCTGCCGGTGAACGCTGCCTTCCATATTGCGTTATCGAACAACATAGCGGCCTAACACTAGGAGTTGTGGTTTGTGGTGTGATTTCGTATTATGGACGATCCAATTTGCTACGAATTGAGGGTAATCTCTATAGCAACAGATACATCTAAGAAGTGCTGCAGCCTGAAGTCAATCCCTTCCTTCAAGACATCCCTGGAGCTATCTTTCAGCAGGATAATACACGTCCACGTGTTGCAAAGATTATTCGAGACTTCTGTTCAGCCCAACACATGCAACTTCTTCCTTGGCCTTTTTATTCGCAGGATATGTTGCCTATTGAGCACGTGTGCGATTTGGTTGGTCGACGTCTCGCTCGTATGATTCATGTCCTGCAGCTTCAAAAGATGAACTTTTGCAGCGCATACAAGCAATATGGAATTCTCCTCCACAATAAGACATTAAAAATATGTTTGACTCCATACCACGTCGTATAGCAGCACTTATTGCAGCGCGTGGTGACTACACCAAATACTAATTTCGGACACTTAATATTGTTTTTTTGCTTTGAAAATTTTGTTATTTATTTGTACTAATACAAATCGTTTGTGTATTAAATTTCACTTTATTCTGATGATTCCTTCATGGTGTTGCATTTTTTATAAACACCACAGTTTATAATAAATTATAGTTTAAAAAAAAACTAAAGAACACGCTTTTATAAGAATTGAATTAAGAAGTAAATAATAATTCTTAACATAATAATAAAATGATGAACGAGAAAATTAATGTCATTGGAGTAAAAGTGTCGGGTGTTTTATAAATATATCAATTGTACAATTTCCATATAACTTCTTCCGAAATCCTGATTTAGTGTAAAAACGTAGCACAAAGCACCCCACGCTTTTACCTCCGATTATATTAATTTTCTCGTTAATCCTTTTATTCTTATATATTTTTTTTTAACATTTATAAACCCCGTGCACCACCGAACGTATAACACGGGGGTAAACAACACAGACAGAAGAAAGGATTACAACACAAACATCCATGCCTTCTCCGGGATTCGAACCCAGTCCCTGCGGCACCGCAGTCAGCTTCACTGACCACTATACCGTATGGGCGGCTATTCTTATATTTAGAATTATTTTTTTACTTTTAATCTGATTCAGTATAAAAGCGTGTTGTTTTAGTTTTTTTAAACTATATATTTTTTATTTTCATGTTTTAGTTCAATCTACAATAAAAGCGAGTTTTTTAGTTGTTTTTATTTATCGTTTATTCACTGTTGAATTTATTCTTGAGTTGGATATTTGGAGCCGGAATTACGTGGCTGCTGGAATTAGTCTTGTTCTTCAATGGATATTAACTGAAGGGGATTTATTCTCTCCGTTTACGGGGGCTCGGATGAGTCATGCATATCGTTATATTAGATTCCTTCTCTATAGAATAGGTCAAACAAATAAAAGTGTGTTAAGAAGAAAAAGTCCGAATTAAAAAAAAAAATTTATTGTGTTTTTATAACGGACTAAAAAGTATAAAAAATAAAAAAAAATTCCTCCTTTTATTTTTTTCTTCTTTTTTCACATTTTCATGCATTGTCATCCACTTCTGAGACATTGCCTAAATTTCAAGTCTCTAGCTCATCGCGGAAAGTCACACAGTTTGAAATCAATTACAAAATTTCACCCGGACAGACATTAAAGAAAAAACGAGTTAATATATAAAAATATAGTAATATTAAGTGTCAATCGTTTTTTCACCTTTTAAACGTATTGCTATAATGTTAATTCGTATCATCACTTCTAAAAGTATTGCTTTATAAAAATAAAAAATGTTTAGCAGTTAGAACACAAATTTTTTTTTCACATGCAGGAGCCTTTTTTTTCATTTTCAGAAAAATGTTTATATTATGGTAAAAAATTGTTAATACACACCCAGATACAGAACACTTTTTTTTGTTTTATTTCTATTAACCACAAGTTTATCTTATACTTCCATATTTCCATCTTTAAATTCAAAACACTCGCTTTTAGGGTTGCACCTTATTCTTTTAGTCACTTAATCTGAAATTAGTCGCCAAATCTGGAAATGGTGTATGAAATTATTCGCCAAATCGGAAAATGGTATATGGAATTAGTCGCCAAATTTGAAAATGGTATATGCAATAAGTCGCCAAATCTGGAAGTAGTATATGGAATTATCGCTAAATCTGATTATCGTTATTCCAGACGATCCTGATAAGGACAATGGAACAAAAATCTGAAATTATTATATTTTCATAGGTCCTTGGCAAGTCTGAAAAATTTCGAAATTATCTGATCTTTTAAATTGGGTAAAATTACAGTTTCAAGATTCCGTTACATGCAAGTGAAACTTATTTAAGCGTGTTAAAAACTGGTTCACAGTCAAACAGTTGTTCTTTCTTCTGTGGCGTTGGATGTTACGCTAATGGGATGTCCAATAAACGTAATTTTTTCAGATATATGGATCATTTCATTGTCTCAAATTTTTGAAAATGAGTCGTTTCTGGCATTTTAATTAAAATACACAATGGTATGCAATCGGACGAATCCAATCTGTGAACTATCCACTAAGACATGATGTATTTTAATAAGTGCTGATTTTGAAACTTAAGTATTATTGTGTTGTAGGAGTGGAAAATAGGTTAATTATAAATATTACGATTTGATTATCAGAATTAGATACCAAGAAATATGTGTGAGTGCGCATGTGTAGTAAAGAAATACATACAAGTACTTAACTTTTATAAATATATATGTACTAGTAAACTTTAAATACAACCCCAAAAAGAAGGCAATTCATAAAATTAATTTACTATATTTGTTTTTGTGTCACTTATGAAATGCTTTGATCATACATGCACGACGAGGGGAGGAATGAAAAATGAAATATTGTTTAGTAAAAATTATATGAAAGTATAAATTTTTGTAATATGCTTTACACAGAACCTTTTATGCACATTTATGTATATATTGAGCTCTTTGTATTTTTAATCATAAATCCTTACCAATTAATTACAGTTATTTCTTACTAGAAAAATTAAATAAACGTCAGAATGAAGATGTAAAATAGAATCTTTATCAGGAGACAGCACATATTTAACTTACATATGTAATTTTCAGTGAATGCGTTTAACACGAAAACGCGTAAGACAAAATATCAGTTAACACATAATAATATAACGATCCCGACAAACTGATCTGTATTTTCATGCATTTTTCCCTCTTAACACGAAATGGAAATTGCTTAACACGAAAAGAATTCTTTTCTGAAAATGAACAAAACACGGAAAACACCAGCCACGAAGGCTAGATTTAGGAGGGGTGTTAAATGAAAGAGAGGTGGTTTCACATGCTCATTAGAATGAGTAAGTGAGTGAATATTAACGTCACACTGTCCAGCTACACGAGAGTTTTTGGCAACGGACCTCGTCATTTTGAACTATGGTCAAATGACGAGGCCAACACCTGAGCTGTCACCCCCTCTCCTAACTACCACACCACACCAACGGGAGGACATTTGAACACTTGCCAGATGCAACGTGCATCGTTCCCCTACACACATGTTTTGTAGAAAAGAGGCACAATTGGTTTTGAAATACCCTCAAAATTGCCTGTTACACGATCCAATTTTGTTTATCTAAGCAACTTTCAGCCTCTATTCCTACGAACGCCACACGACATCTCATCTCTCATCAGTTGGCTTTGAAATTCGGTTACGAGTACCACACAGTGTGAGTAAAAATCAGAAAATTTAATTCGCATTCGTTTTCTATGTTAGAAGAAAAAACTTCGAGCACAATGACAAAGATCTCAAGAAGAAACAAACTGCTATTTCGCTTAAAATGAAGATGGAGCTTCTTAAGGCTGTTGATCAAAGACAGAAGATGAAAACGGAAATCTGTTAAGATTTTGCTATTGCTAGCCCCACTTTATCAACAATAATTAAAAAAAGAGCAAGTTACGTAAATGTTTGAATGATTTTATTAAATGCATGCATATACACATATCTATGTAAGTAAATTGGACACTAATAAATTTAATTTTGTTGAATGTACGTTTTTTTTTTGCAATATCCCTTAACTTGGAACAATATTTCAGTTCCTTCAATTTCGTGTCATCATTTAAACAGTATATATATATATATATATATGTAATGACTTCTTCTAATTCTCCTTAATTGTACCCCGTCAAATATTTTCTAGTTCTTTCGCCTCTGACTGTTATAATCTTAATCTAATTGTACGACCGCGTGATCTTAATCTTAATCTAATTGCTCCCGCTCATTTGCAGCCAATCACGACTCCTGTTATAAAAGAGTCGTACGACCTTCACCGCCACTATAAAAGCTCTGAACACATACACGTTTGCGCGCGTCCTAGAATATATCAATAAATTATCTAATAACAAAGCACCAGGCAAGGATAATATAACAAATAAAATGATTAAAAATTTCCCCACTAAAGTAATCCTAATATTAACTTATCTAATCAATAAAATTCTCACCCTTAGGCATTTCCCAAACAACTGGAAAACTGCAGTCGTATTCCCTATTCTAAAACCTAATAAAAATTCCCATAGCCCAGATAATTATCGTCCAATTTCGCTATTAAGCATTCTAAGTAAGGCGACTGAATACGTAATTTTTAAACAGGATCAAAATTTTTATATATGAAAATAATTTTATTAACCCAAACCAATATGGCTTCACCAGAAACCTTTCTACTTACCATCCACTGCTCGGACTAACTGAAAAAATCACTGCTGGGTTCCAGAGAGGCAGATCCACTGGAGCTGTCTTCCTGGATATCCAAAAGGCTTTTGACAGGGTCTGGGTCAGTGGACTCATTTTCAAACTCATAATTAATAATTTTCCCCCGGCTCTCATTCACCTTATTAATTCTTACCTAGTAAATAGATCATTCCAAGTTCTCGTTAATGACTCACTTTCCAGTACTTTTAATATTAAATTTGGGGTACCACAAGGGTCCCTTCTGGGTCCCCTTCTTTTTAATATCTATATCAACGATATTCCTACTCACCCTCAAACCAGTACTAACATTTACGCAGATGACACTGCCATCCTTGCCACATACAAAAATCACGATACTATCACACTGGCACTTAACAAACACCTATGTCTACTTGAAAATTACTTCGATACATGGAAAATTAAAATTAACGTCGATAAAACTGTAGCAGTATTCTTCACCAGGAGAAGAACCACATCCACACCACCTACCTTTTATTCCACACAACTACAATGGTCTCAGAACACTAAATACCTTGGACTAATCCTCGATAATAAACTTACCTGGAAACAACATATTATTCATGCGCGGGATAAATTCCGGAAAGCTCTTAGAGCCATTTACCCCTTAATTGGCCGGAATACTGAAATGCAACTCTATAACAAGATACTTCTCTACACTGCCGTTCTTCGTCCCATTTTAACTTATGCCTGTCCTGTATGGGGATACGCTCCTAATTCTACTATTAAAATACTTGAAGGCTCTCAAAATGCATTAATTCGAAATATCACCAAAGTAACTCGTTATACGAGAAACAAAGATATATATAAAGCAATAGATATCTTACCTTTCAAAAACTACATCCAGAAGCTTGCAAAAAATTTTATGACAACCTTCACAATAGCAATAATATTAATATGCAAAATCTTAATAATTACAATCCAGAGCCTAATATTAAAAGACCCAGGAGAATACTCTGGATTCTTATAATCCACCTTAACAATCAACTTAGTCACTCACCTGTGGTGAGTGACCAAAGCTAAATTTTTATTCTTCCTTAACCTTTATTTTCAATAGTTTATTTCCTACCTGCAATTCCCATACAGGCTAGCTTTTTTCTAGACCCCACCCAATTCCTTTATTTTTATCTCATTTTCAACTATCGGAGTAGAGTTCCTGCTCACAGATTACAACCAACCAATAGATGTCAAGACTCACAATCCAATAAGATCTTCCATCACTCAATACTCAGACTCAATAGACTCAACTTAACTGACTACTTTAAACAAACTTTTCAAAAACTACATCTCAATCAAGGCCCTTCAACACAAGGCAACATTCAACTTTCCAGATATGGGATGGAGGAAC